>JAKGGE010000664.1:227500-252500 GCA_023748175.1 Hoolock leuconedys | reverse complement strand
CCCTCTCAGGAGGTGACGCAGAAACTGGGACCAGGAAAATGAAGCAGGGCCCACGTGCGGAGACCCAGGGAAGGGGAATGCAGGCAGCAGGCACAGCACGGGTAAGGCCCAAAGGCGGGAGCAGGGAGACTCCACTCACAGCTGGGCACCCAGGAGTGCCACTGGCTTCTGTTGTTTTCGTTTGGTTTTGGTTTTTTCTTTTTTTTTTTTTTTGAGATGAAGTCTCACTCTGCCACCCAGGCTGGAGTGCAGTGGTGTGATCTTGGCCCATGGCCCACTGCAACCTTTACCGCCTGGGTTCAAGCGATCCCGCTGCCTGCTGCCTCAGCCTCCCGAGTACTGGGATTACAGGTGCCTGCCACTGTACCCGGCTAATTTTTGCATTTTTAGTAGAGACGGGGTTTCACCATCTTGGTCAGGCTGGTCTTGAATTCCTTTAACCCTCAGGATCCACCCTCCACCTCCTCCCAAAGTGCTGGGATTACAGGTGTGAGCCACCACGCCCAGCCTGCTTTTTCTTTTCTGAGAGGGAATCTCACTCAGTGGCCCAGGCTGGAGTGCAGTGGCGCAATCTCAGCTCCCTGCAACCTCCGCCGCCAGGGCTCAGACGATCCTCCCACCTCAGCCTTCCACATAGCTGAAACCACAGGCGCCCGACACCAGGAGCAGCTACTTTTAAAATTTTTTGTAGAACTGGGGTTTGGCTATGTTGCCTAGGCTGGTCTGGAATTTCTGAGCTCAAGCAATCCGCCCACCTCGGCCTCCCAAAGTGCTGGGATTACAAGCATGGGCCACAGTGCCTGGCCTGTTGTTTTGTTTATCTGGGAACTGCCTCAACATTTTTTTTTGACACAGAGTCTCACCCCAAGTACAGTGGTACAATCAAAGTTCACTGCAGGCCGGGCGCGATGGCTCATGTCTGTAATCCCAGCACTTTGGGAGGCCGAGGCGGGCAGATCACCTGAGGTCGACCACCTTGACCAACACGGTGAAACCCTGTCTCTACCTAAAACACAAAAAATTAGCCAGGCATGGTGGTGTGCACGCCCGTAATCCCAGCTACTCAGGAGGCTGAGGCAGGAGAATCACTTGAACCCAGGAGGTGGAGGATGCAGTGAGCCAAGATCCCACCATTGTACCAGCCTGGGCAACAAGAGCAAAACTCCGTCTCAAAAAAAAAAAAAAAAAAAAAAAAAAACCTCACTGCAGCCTCAACCTCCCAGGCTCAAGCAATCCTCCCACCTCCACCTCCCAAATAGTTGGGACTACAAGTGCACACCATCACGCCTGCCTAATTGTTTTTTTTTTTTTTGGAGATGGAGTCTTCACTCTGTCACCCAGGCTGGAGTGCAGTGGCGCCATCTCGGCTCATTGCAAGCTCCACCTCCCGGGTTCACACCATTCTCCTGCCTCAGCCTCCCAAGTAGCTGGGTTACAGGTGCCCGCCACCACACCCGGCTAATTTTTTTGTATTTTTTAGTAGACACAGGGTTTCACCATGTTAGCCAGGATGGTCTTGATCTTCTGACCTTGTGATCTGCCCGCCTCAGCCTCCCAAAGTGCTGGGATTACAGGCGTGAGCCACCACGCCCGCAAGCCTGCCTAATTGTTTTGTATTTTTTGTAGAGATGAGGTCTTGCTATGTTGCCCAGGCTGATCTCAAACTCCCTGATAAACAAGGCTGTGGGTACCTGCTTCCTGGGGCTCTTTGCTTTGTGTTCTTTCTAGTCTGGAGCTGGAAAGAGCCACAGCTTCCAGCTCTGTCAGGGTGTCATCTCACAAACTGTGATCTTCCCAAAACTTCTGTCTCCCAAAGTGCCAGGAAGACAGGCGTGAGCCACTGCACCTGGCCTGCCCAAATGTGGTAGAATACACACCACATAAAATGTACCATCTTCACTATTTTTAAATCCACTGATGTCTTTATTCCTGGCTGTTGATTTTAGGAAAACACCAAGAAGCTGGTACTTGATTTGCTAAAAAAAGTCACAGACACAGCTTTACTTAATCCTCTAGAGAGGCCAGGCGTGGTGGCTCATGCCTGTAATCCCAGCACTTTCGGAGGCTGAGGCAGGAGAATGGCATGAACCCGGGAGGCGGAGCTTGCAGTGAGCCGAGATGCACCACTGCACTCCAGCCTGGGCGACAGAGCAAGACACTGTCTCAAAAAAAAAAAAAAATCTTCTAGAGAATCCCAGAAAATAGAATTATTATCTTACTTCCGGAAGAGGAACGCGGTGGCTAAGAGAGGAGGCATCACCTGCCTGGGCAAGGCCCAGCCTGGGTCCTCGCTGCCCACAAGGCTCTGCACTGTCTCAGGGACCTCAGTGCTCTGTGACACCTGTCTCCACAAGCCAGAGACAAGATCAGAGGCGCCTCTGGGTGGGACTGCCTGGGACAGTGTGCATGAAGGTGACAGTGCTGTACCTGCGCTGGCTGTGCAGGTGCTTAATAAATGTTCATCCACCTCTGAGACTCTGAGGCATTGCCCTCTCACCGTTCTTTGTGATCTCACCATAGTGCCTCTCACCTGATCCACAACAGCGCCGGCTCTTTCTTGATCCCCAAGGGCACAGCAGGGGCTCAATATGAATGAATGAATGAATGAACGAACCTACATCTGCACCTGCCTCCCTATGGCTGTGAGTGGCACAAGGACAGCTCTGGTTCATCTCACACCTCCAGCACCTGGTCAGGTCTGAGATCACGTCTGCTAAATAAATGAGGTCCCACAACTCCCTCTTTCCTTGTTCATTTCCTGAGTACCCATTTACTGAGCGGGGCACATTGACTCTGAACAAGAAAGCTTTGGCCCCTTCAGTGCCAGACTAGAAAAGAAACAAAGCAACTGGGCGCGGTGGCTCACGCCTGTAATCCCAGCACTTTGGGAGGCCGAGGCGGGTGGGTCATGAGGTCAGGAGATTGAGACCATCCCATAACATGGTGAAACCCGTCTCTACTAAAAAATACAAAAATTAGCTGCCAGGTGGTGAAAGGCCAGTAGTCCCAGCTACTCAGGAGGCTGAGGCAGGAGAATCACTTGAACCCAGGAGGTGGAGGTTGCAGTGAGCCGAGATGCACCACTGCACTCCAGCCTGGGTGATGGGTGAGCGCAGACTGGCCTCAAAAAAAAAAAAAAAAAAAAAAAAAAAAAAAAAAAAAAAAAACCCCATCTCTACTAAAAAATACAAAAATTAGCCGGGCACGGTAGCTCACGCCTATAATCCCAGCTACTCAGGAGGCTGAGGCAGGAGAATCACTTGAACCCAGGAGGTGGGAGGATGCAGTGAGCCAAGATCCCACCATTGTACCAGCCTGGGCAACAAGAGCAAAACTGGCCCCAAAAAAAAAAAAAAAAAAAAAACCTCACTGTATCTCTTCATGTAACCCCTCCCAGGCTCAAGCAATCCTCCCACCTCCACCTCCCAAATAGTTGGGACTACAAGGCACACCATCACGCCTGCCTAATTGTTTTTTTTTTTTTTTGAGATGAAGCTCACTCTGCCACCCAGGCTGGAGTGCAGTGGTGTGATCTTGGCCCATGGCCCACTGCAACCTTTACCGCCTGGGTTCAAGCGATCCCGCTGCCTGCTGCCTCAGCCTCCCGAGTACTGGGATTACAGGTGCCTGCCACTGTACCCGGCTAATTTTTGCATTTTTAGTAGAGACGGGGTTTCACCATCTTGGTCAGGCTGGTCTTGAACCCCTGACCTCAAGTGATCCACCCGCCTCTACCTCCCAAAGTGCTGGGATTACAGGTGTGAGCCACCACGCCCAGCCTGCTTTTTCTTTTCTGAGAGGGAATCTCACTCAGTGGCCCAGGCTGGAGTGCAGTGGCGCAATCTCAGCTCCCTGCAACCTCCGCCGCCAGGGCTCAGACGATCCTCCCACCTCAGCCTTCCACATAGCTGAAACCACAGGCGCCCGACACCAGGAGCAGCTACTTTTAAAATTTTTTGTAGAACTGGGGTTTGGCTATGTTGTTTCCTAGGGTTGGCCTCAGCCTCTTGAGTTTTAAGCAATCCGCCCCACCTCGCCTCCCAAAGTGCTGGGATTACAAGCATGGGCCACAGTGCCTGGCTGGCCTGTTGTTTTGTTTATCTGGGAACTGGTTCTCAACATTTTTTTTGACACAGAGTTCACCCTCAAGTACAGTGGTACAATCAAAGTTCACTGCAGGCGGTGATGGCTCATGTCTGTAATCCCAGCACTTTGGGAGGCTGAGGCAGGAGGATCACCTGAGCCCAGGAGTTTGAGACCAGCCTGAGCAACATGGTGAAACCCGTCTCTACTAAAAAATACAAAAATTAGCCAGGCATGGTGGCTCATGCCTGTAATCCCAGCACTTTAGGAGGCTGAGGCAGGAGAATGGCATGAACCCGGGAGGCGGAGCTTGCAGTGAGCCGAGATGCACCACTGCACTCCAGCCTGGGCGACAGAGCAAGACACTGTCTCAAAAAAAAAAAAAAATCTTCTAGAGAATCCCAGAAAATAGAATTATTATTCCATTTCCCGGAAGAGGAACGTGTGGCTAAGAGAGGAGGCATCACCTGCCCAAGTGCGTCCAGCCTGGGTCCTCGCTGCCCACAAGGCTCTGCACTGTCTCAGGGACCTCAGTGCTCCAGACACCTGTCTCCACAAGCCAGAGACAAGATCAGAGGCGCCCTGGGTGGGACTGCCTGGGACAGTGTGCATGAAGGTGACAGTGCTGTACCTGGTACACAGCAGGTGCTTAATAAATGTTCATCCACCTCTGAGACTCTGAGGCATTGCCCTCTCACCGTTCTTTGTGATCTCACCATAGTGCCTCTCACCTGATCCACAACAGCGCCGGCTCTTTCTTGATCCCCAAGGGCACAGCAGGGGCTCAATATGAATGAATGAATGAATGAACGAACCTACATCTGCACCTGCCTCCCTATGGCTGTGAGTGGCACAAGGACAGCTCTGGTTCATCTCACACCTCCAGCACCTGGTCAGGTCTGAGATCACGTCTGCTAAATAAATGAGGTCCCACAACTCCCTCTTTCCTTGTTCATTTCCTGAGTACCCATTTACTGAGCGGGGCACATTGACTCTGAACAAAGCTCACCCCTTTCAGTGCCAGACTAGAAAGAAACAAAGCAATACGCCGTGGCTCACGCCTCAAAATCCCAGCACTTTGGGAGGCTTGTAGGCGTGGTGGATCACCAGGCTGTGAGAGATTGAGACCATCCTGGCTAACATGGTGAAACCCGTCTCTACTAAAAATACAAAAATTAACATGAGGTGGCCAGTCCCGAAGCACGCAGTGAGGCTGAGGCAGGAGAATGGCTATGAACTCCCGGGAGAGGCGGAGAGCCCAGTGAGCCGAGATGCACCACTGCACTCCAGCCTGGGCGACAGAGCAAGACACTGTCTCAAAAAAAAAAAAAAAAAAAAAAAAAAAAAAAAAAAAAAAAAACCCCATCTCTACTAAAAATACAAAAATTAGCCGGGCATGGTGGCGCACACCTATAGTCTTGGGAGGCTGAGGCAGGAGAATCACTTGAACCCAGGAGGTGGAGGATGCAGTGAGCCAAGATCCCACCATTGTACCAGCCTGGGCAACAAGAGCAAAACTCCGTCTCAAAAAAAAAAAAAAAGGTCTTGCTCTGTCGCCCAGGCTGGAGTGCAGTGGTGCAAACACAGCTCACTGCAGCCTGGAACTCCCGGGCTCAAGTGATCCTCCTGCCTCAGCCTCCTGAGTAGCTGGGACTATAGGCACATGCCAGGATGCCCGGCTAATTTTTTTTTTTTTTTAATCTTTGGTACACACAAGGTCTCACTATGCTTCCTAGGCTGGTCTCTAACTCCTGAGCTCAAGCAGTCCTAAGAGAAGAGATTTTAAATGTGGTCACCACAAAAACAGGTAAGTATTTGAGGTGATACATGTTAATTAGCTTGATTTAGCCATTCTACAATGTATACAATGTACATCATGTTGTACATAATATAAAGTGTACATGTCAACTAAACAATAAATATATAATTTTAATGTATTCTTGAGTCTATTTAAAGATGAACAACAATAGAAAAGCTAGAGGATGGTCCCAGTTTTACATAAAAATACATAAATACACACACACGAACCTATTAGAAACAAGACTAGAAAGAAATCCATAAAAGTGATTCTCCTGGGGTTGGTGCAGATCAAAGGTGTTTAGTTCTTTTTTATTGAGACAGAGTCTCACTCTGTCACCCAGGCTGGAGTGCAGTGGCACAATCTCAGCTCACTGCAACCTCCGCCTCCCGGGTTCAAGCAGCAATTCTCCTGCCTCAGCACCCTGAGTAGCTGGGATTACAAGTGTGCACCACCATGCCTGGCTAATTTTTGTATTTTTAGTAGAGATGGGGTTTCACCATGTTGGCCAGGCTGGTCTTGAACTCCTGACCTCAAGTGATCCACCTGCCTCAGCCTCCCAAAGTGCTGGAATTACAGGCGTGAGCCACCGTGCCCAGCCAGTTCTGTCTTCTTTACACTGCAGTATTTTATAAATGTCCCATAACAAACACGTATTTCTTTAACCATGGTGGGGAAGGCACTTGATCAATAAATGCTTAATAAGGTCAGGTGCAGTGGCTCATGCCTGTAATCCCAGCACTTTGGGAGGCTGAGGTGGGTGGGTCAGCGCGTCAGGAGATTGAGACCATCCTGGCTAACATGGTGAAACCCGTCTCTACTAAAAAATATAAAAAATTAGTCGGGCGTGGTGGCTGGCGCCTGCAGTCCCCGTCCACCAGGGAGGCTGAGGCAGGAGAATGGCATTAAACCCGGGAGGCGGAGCTTTGCAGTGAGCCGAGATGCACCACTGCACTCCAGCCTGGGCGCACAGAGCAGACACTGTCCCCAAAAAAAAATTCTAGAGAATCCCAGAAAATAGAATTCATATTATCTTACTCGGGAAGAGGAACGCGGTGGCTAAGAGAGAGGCATCACCTCGCCCAAGGCGTCCAGCCTGGGTCCTCGCTGCCCACAAGGCTCCTTCTGCACTGTCTCAGGGACCTCAGTGCTCCAGACACCTGTCTCCACAAGCCAGAGACAAGATCAGAGGCGCCTCTGGGTGGGAATCTCGCTCTGGGACAGTGCGTACCATGGGCATGCAGTGTGCTGTACCTGGTACTACAAGCAGGTGCTTAATAAATGTTCATCCACCTCTGAGACCTGGAGGTATTGCCCCTCTCACCGCTCTCTTGTGATCTCACCATAGTGCCTCTCACCTGATCCACAACAGCCGCTCTTCTTGATCCCCAAGGGCACAGCAGGGGCTCAATATGAATGAATGAATGAATGAATCCTAACTCCACATCTGCACCTGCCTCCCCATGGCTGTGAGTGGCACAAGGACAGCTCTGGTTCATCTCACACCTCCAGCACCTGGTCAGGTCTGAGATCACGTCTGCTAAATAAATGAGGTCCCACAACTCCCTCTTTCCTTGTTCATTTCCTGAGTACCCATTTACTGAGCGGGGCACATTGACTCTGAACAAGAAAGCTTTGGCCCCTTCAGTGCCAGATCTAGAAAAGAAACAGCAATCATGCTGGGTGGCTCAATAATGCCTGTAATCCCAGCACTTTGGGAGGCCGCAA
This sequence comes from Hoolock leuconedys, assembly GCA_023748175.1. NCBI lineage: Eukaryota > Metazoa > Chordata > Mammalia > Primates > Hylobatidae > Hoolock > Hoolock leuconedys. The sequence goes on along the minus strand of JAKGGE010000664.1, from coordinate 244,891 downwards.
GTAAGGGTGGATCACGGCATCAGGAGATTGAGACCATCCTGGCTAACATGGTGAAACCCGTCTCTACTAAAAATACAAAAATTAGCTGGCGAGGTGGCAGGCGCCTCTGTAGTCCCAGCTACGTGAGGAGGCTGAGGCAGGAGAATGGCGTGGAACTCCCGGGAGGCGGGAGGCTGCAGTGAGCCGAGATGCACCACTGCACTCCAGCCTGGGTGACAGAGCGAGACTCCGTCTCAAAAAAAAAAAAAACAAAAAACAAACAAACAAAAAAAACCCCATCTCTACTAAAAATACAAAAATTAGCCGGGCATGGTGGCGCACACCTATAGTCTTGGGAGGCTGAGGCAGGAGAATCGCTTGAGCCCAGGAGGTGGAGGTTGCAGTGAGCCGGGATTGTGTCATTGCACTCTAGCCTGGGTGACAAAGCAAGACTCCGTCTCAAAAAAAAAAGGTCTTGCTCTGTCGTCCAGGTTAGAGTGCAGTGGTGCAAACACAGCTCACTGCAGCCTGGAACTCCCGGGCTCAAGTGATCCTCCTGCCTCAGCCTCCTGAGTAGCTGGGACTATAGGCACATGCCAGGATGCCCGGCTAATTTTTTTTTTTTTTTAATCTTTGGTACACACAAGGTCTCACTATGCTTCCTAGGCTGGTCTCTAACTCCTGAGCTCAAGCAGTCCTAAGAGAAGAGATTTTAAATGTGGTCACCACAAAAACAGGTAAGTATTTGAGGTGATACATGTTAATTAGCTTGATTTAGCCATTCTACAATGTATACAATGTACATCATGTTGTACATAATATAAAGTGTACATGTCAACTAAACAATAAATATATAATTTTAATGTATTCTTGAGTCTATTTAAAGATGAACAACAATAGAAAAGCTAGAGGATGGTCCCAGTTTTACATAAAAATACATAAATACACACACACGAACCTATTAGAAACAAGACTAGAAAGAAATCCATAAAAGTGATTCTCCTGGGGTTGGTGCAGATCAAAGGTGTTTAGTTCTTTTTTATTGAGACAGAGTCTCACTCTGTCACCCAGGCTGGAGTGCAGTGGCACAATCTCAGCTCACTGCAACCTCCGCCTCCCGGGTTCAAGCAATTCTCCTGCCTCAGCCTCCTGAGTAGCTGGGATTACAAGTGTGCACCACCATGCCTGGCTAATTTTTGTATTTTTAGTAGAGACGGGGTTTCACCATGTTGGCCAGGCTGGTCTTGAACTCCTGACCTCAAGTGATCCACCTGCCTCAGCCTCCCAAAGTGCTGGAATTATATGGAGCTACCGTGCCCAGCCAGTTCTGTCTTCTTTACACTGCAGTATTTTATAAATGTCCCATAACAAACACGTATTTCTTTAACCATGGTGGGGAAGGCACTTGATCAATAAATGCTTAATAAGGTCAGGTGCAGTGGCTCATGCCTGTAATCCCAGCACTGTGGGAGGCTGACCTGGGTGGATCACTTGAGCCCAGGAGTTTGAGACCAGCCTGAGCAACATGGTGAAACCCCAGCTCTAAAAACAAAACAAAACAAAAAAACAATAATTAGCTGTGTGTGGTGGCATAAGCCTGTACTCCCAGCTACTTGGGAGGCTGAAGTGGGAGGATCACTTGAGCCCAGCAGGTTGACACTGCAGTGAGCCATGACTGCATCACTGCACTCCAGCCTGAGTGACAGAGCAAGACTTTGTCTCAAAAAAAAAAAAAAAAAAAAAAAAGCCAGGTGCGATGGTGTGCTTCCATAGCCCCAGCTACTCAGGAGTCTGAGGCAGGAGGATCACCTGAGCCCAGGAGGTCAAGGCGGCAGGGAGCTGTGTTTGCACCACTGCACTCCAGCCTGGGTGACAGACCCTGTCTCAAACTAACTAATTATTCAGGCCGGGCGTGGTGGCTCACACCTGTAATCCCAGCACTTTGGGAGGCTGAGGCAGGCAGATCACGTGAGGTCAGGAGTTCAAGACCAGCCTGGCCAACGTGGTGAAACCCCGTCTCTACTAAAAATACAAAAATTAGCCGGGTGTGGTAGCAGGCACCTTGATCCCAGCTACTCAGGAGGCTGAGGTCCGCGCTTGAACCCAGGAGGCAGAGGTTACAGTGAGCCAAGATCGCGCCGTTGCACTCCAGCCTGGCCAACAGCGTGAGACTCCCTCTCAAAATAATAATAATAATAAATAAACAAAGTCGTTGCTTGCAGGCTGTACAAAAAAAGGCAGCAACTGGATTTGGCCCCTAACCCACTGTTTGCCAAAACTGCTCTAAAGTTTGCTTGCTTCGTTCACTTCTCAGAGCCTGGCCCTGGGAGCCGTCTATCCCAGTCCTCACCCCACATGGCCAGCGTTCTCCTACCTTCAATGATCTTCGCTGCAAACTCTCGGATGGACTTGAGGGAAGCCAAGTCCAGGTGCCGAAATGCTGACGCAGGATTGAGGGTCTCCCCACGGATGAGTCACCACACTTCCCCTGCTGCCCCGGCAGGCCAGGGCTGATGTGTGTTGCTCTTGAAACCCAGGATGGAAAAAGATTTAAATTAATAATCCACTCCTGGGTACTGACCTCAGAGAAATGAAAACATACGTCTACACAAAAACATGTGCACCAATGTTCACTGCGGCATTCTTCACAAGAGCCAAAAGGTAGAAGCAACTAAATGTCCATCTGTGGATGAAGGGACAACAAAATGTGGTCCATCCACAGAGATGGAATATTAGACGGCCGTGAAAAGGAGTGAAGCACTGGCTCATGCTACAGCAAGGATGACCGTCAGAAACACTGTGCTCAGGGAAAGAAAGCAGACACGAAAGACCAGACAGCGTACAATCCCACTTACATGAATTCTATGTATATGATTTCACACCTATGAAATGCCCAGAACAGGCAAATCCATAGAGAAAGAAAATAGATTACTGGTTTTCCAGGGCTGGGGGTGGGGAGAGGGAATTACAGCTTGATAGTTAAAGTGAGCAAGGTTTCTTTCTAGGGTAACAGATGTTCTAAGATTGATTTTAAAGATGGTTGCATCACTCTGACTATACTAAACATCACTGAATTGGTCAGGCACGGTGGCTCACACCTGTAATTCCAGCACTTTGGGAGGCCAAGGAATTTTTTTTTTTTTTTTTTGGGCAAGAGGAAATTGGCTCACTCTGTCACCCAGGCTGGAGTGCAGTGGTACAATCTCGGCTCACTGCAACCTCCACCTCTCCTGGGTTCAAGCAATTCTCCTGCCTCAGCCTCCCGAAGTAGCTGGGATTACAGGCGCCCTGCCACCACAACTAGCTTTTTTTTTTTTTTTTGTATTTTTAGTAGAGACAGGGGTTTCACCATGTTAGCCAAGCTAGTCTTGAACTTTTGACCTCAGGTGATCCGCTCCGCAGCCTCCCAAAGTACTGGGATTACAAATAAGCCACAATGCCCAGCCTCCAATTTTTTTTGTTGTGGTAAAATACAAATCACTTAAAATTTATCATCTTAACCCCCTTTTCTTTTTATTCTTTTTTTTTTTTGAGTCAGTCTCACTCTGCTGCTGCAGCTGGAGTGCTGGCGCCATCATAGCTCACTCAGCCTTGAAGTCCTAGGCTGGGACTATAGGCACCACCTGTGCCAGCATGCCTGGCTAATTCTGGTAGAGATGGGGGTGTTGCTATGGTGTCCAGGCTGGTCTGGAACCCCTGGCCTCAAGTGATCCTCCTGCCTCAGCCTCTAAAAGTGCTGGAATTATAGATGTGAGCCACCGAGACCTGCCCTCTTAGCCATTTTTAAGTGTCCAGTTCATTGGTATTAAACACATTTATGGCTGGGCTGGGCACGGTGGCTCACACCTGTAATCCCAGCACTTTGGGAGACCAAGGCAGGTGGATCACCTGAGGTCAGGAGTTCAAGACCAGCCTGGCCAACACAATACAAACTTAGCTGGGTGTGGTGCTGCATGCCTGTAATCCCAGCTACTCGGGTGGCTGAGGCAGGAGAATCGCTGCTTGAACCCAGGAGGCGGAGGTTGCAGTGAGCCAAGATCACGCCACTGCCCTCCAGCCTGGGCAACAAGAGCAAAACTCCATCTCAAAAAAAAATAATAATAACAATAATAATTCCTAATGTTGTGCAATCATTACAACCATCCATCTCTCAAACTGTTTCATCTTCCCAAACTAAACTTCTGTTTCCATTAAACAATAACTCCCCATTCTCCCCTCCCCTCCCGACCCCTGGCAAGCACCATTCAAACTCCTCTCTCTATGAATTTAGCTCCTGTAAGTGGAATCATACAGTATTTGCTCTTCTGTCGACCGGCTTATTTCACTTCGTGGAATGTCCTCAAGGTTCATCTGTTTCAATGCCCTTTTTTTTTGTTTTGTTTTGTTTTGCTGTTTTGTTTTGCTGTTTTGTTTTTGAGTCTCGCTCTGTTACCCAGCCTTGAGCGCAGTGGTGCCATCTCGGCTCACTGCAACCTCTGCCTCTCAGGTTCAAGCGATTCTCCTGCTTCAGCCTCCCAAGTAGCTGGGACTACAGGTGCCCGCCACAACTCCTGGCTAATTTCTGTATTTTTAGTAGAGACGGGGTTTCACCATTTTGGTTAGGCTGGTCTCGAACTCCTGACCTGGTGACCCGCCAGCCTCGGCCTCCCAAAGTGCTGAGATTACAGGCATGCGCCGCCGCGCCCAGCCAGAATGCCCTTCCTTTTTAAGGCTGAATCATATGCCCCTGTCTATAGAGGCCACACTCTGTTTCCCTGTTCATCTGTGGATGAGTGCCTGGGTTCCGTCCACTTCTGGACAGTGAATAATGCTGCAATGAGCATGGATGTGCAGATATCTCTCTGGGAGCCAAAGCAGGGGAGATTTTACCTCTCCTGGCCAGTTCCAAGGCGGTCTGCTTCCCAATGCCTGTGTTGGCGCCCGTCACGATGACCGTCTTCCCAGAGATGGTGGCCTTGCTGGGGCAAGCCCCACCGGTGACATAGTCCCTGAGGGTGAGAAGCGGCACGGTCAGTCCTGTCTGCCCACTCACCCCACGTGCCCCTGACTGATCTCAGGCAAACCTGTCTGAGCTCACTCACGTACCCCAACTGAAACACAGACGTCATCACATCACACCATGGGATCTCTGTCACGTTCTCCACAAATGGCTCCACCCATGTATGGTGTGTGGAACGCCTTCAGCAAGTGACACTCGTTATTTTCTAAATGCTCACTGCATGAGATTCCCGGCCAGGCGGAGATGAAACAGCCTGGAATATTGAGCACTTTGGGAGGCGAGAGTTTGAGTGGGGCAGATCACTTGAGGTCAGGAGTTCAAGTCCAGCCTGGCAAACATGGCGAGACCCTGTCTCTACTAAAAATACAAAAATTAGCCAGGCGTGTAGGGAAAAGAGAGATTAGACTGTTACTGTGTCTATATAGAAAGGAAAGACATAAGAGACTCCATTTTGAAAAAGACCTGTACTTTAAACAATTGCTTTGCTGAGATGTTGTTAATTTGTAGCTTTGCCCCAGCCACTTTGACCCAACCTGGAGCTCACAAAAACACGTGTTGTATGGAATCAAGGTTTAAGGGATCTAGGGCTGTGCAGGACGCGCCTTGTTAACAAAATGTTTACAAGCAGTATACTTGGTAAAAGTCATCGCCATTCTCTAGTCTCAATAAACCAGGGGCACAATGCACTGTGGAAAGCCGCAGGGACCTCTGACCTTAAAAGCAGGGTATTGTCCAAGGTTTCTCCCCATGAGATAGTCTGAAATATGGCCTCGTGGGATGAAAAAGACCTGACCGTCCCGGCCATTTTCCCGTAAGGGTCTGTGCTGAGGTGGATTAGTAAAAGAGGAAAGCATCTTGCAGTTGAGATGGAGGAAGGCCACTGTCTCCTGCCTGCCCCTGGGAACTGAATGTCTCGGTATAAAACCCGATTGTACATTTGTTCATCCTGAGATAGGAGAAAAACCGCCCTATGGTGGGAGGTGAGACATGTTTGCAGCAATGCTGCCTTGTTATTCTTTACTCCGCTGAGATGTTTGGGTGGAGAGAAACAGAAATCCTGGCCCTACGACATCAGGCATAGTACCTTCCCTTGAACTTAATTATGACATAGATTCTTTTGCTCACATGTTTTTTGCTGACCTTCTCCTTATTATCACCCTGCTCTCCTACTACATTCCTTTTTGCTGAAATAATGAAAATAATAACCAATAAAAACTGAGGGAACGCATCGAGACCGGTGCAGGTGCAGGTCCTCCCTACGCTGAGTGCCGGTCCCCTGGGCCCACTGTTGTTTCTCTATACTTTGTCTCTGTGTCTGATTTCTTTTTCTAAGTCTCTGGAAGTCCCGCCGACTAGAAATACCCACAGGTGTGGAGGGCAGGCCCCTCTCTCACAGGCATAAAAAAGCACACCTGTAATCTCAGCTACTGGGGGGGGCTGAGGCACGAGAATTGCTTGAACCTGGAAGGCAGAGGTTGCAGTGAGTCGAAATGGTGCCAGCCTGGGCAACAGACGAGACTGTCTCAAAAAAATTTAAATTTAAAATGCCTGCTGCATGAGATTCCCATGGCTGCCGTACGCATTACCACAAACTTAGTGGCTTAAAACCACGTAAGTGCATCTTCCTCCAGTACAGCAGGTCAAGAGTCCAAAATACGTCTCACTGGAATAAATCAAGGTGTTGGTAGAGTCAGGTTCCGTCTGGAGGCCCTAGGGGAGAACCCACTTCCAGCTCCTACAGACCGCCACATTCCTCCACTCTTGGCCCCGCTTCCATCTGCAAACTGCATCCTCACTGGAACCTCTCCTTTATTTATTTATTACTTATTTATTTATTTTTTTGAGACAGAGTCTCGCTCTGTCGCCCAGGCTGGAGTGCAGTGGCACGATCTCGGCTCACTGTAACCTTCACCTCACAGGTTCAAGCAATTCTCCTGCCTTGGCTGGGATTACAAGCACATGCCACCACACCTGGCTAATTTCTTTTGTATTTTTAGTAGAGACGGAGTTTTACCACGTTGGTCAGGCTGGTCTCAAACTCTTGACCTTGTGATCCGCCTGCCTTGGCCTCCCAAAGTGCTGCGATTACAGGCGTGAGCCACCACACCCGACAACCTCTCCTTCTATCTTCCATCTCCCCTCTGACTGAGCCTCCTGCTCCCTCTTATAAGGACCCTATAAGACTACAAGGCAGGCCCGGCACAGTGCCTCATACCTGTAATCCCAGCACTCGGCCAAGGCCGAGTGGATCACTTGAGGTCAGAAGTTCGAGACCAGCCATGGCCAACGTGCTGACACCCCATCTCTACTAAAAATACAAAAATTAGCAGGGCTTGGTGGTGCACGCCTGTAGACTCATTTACTCAGGAGGCTGGGGTGGGAGGACCACCTGAGCCCAGGGAGGTTGAGGCTGCAGTGAGCTGTGACAGCATGACTGCACTCCAGCCTGGGTGACAGAGAGACCCTGTCTCCAAAAAAAAAAAAGACTACATGATAATCATAAGATCCTTCACTTGGCCAGGCACGGTGGCTCATGCCTGTAACCCCAGCACTTTGGGAGGCCAAGGTGGGCAGATCACCTTTGGTCGGGAGCTCAAGACCAGCCTGACCAACATGGAGAAACCTCGCCTCTACTAAAAATACAAAATTAGCCAGGCGTGGTGGCACATGCCTGTAATCCCAGCTACTCAGGAGGCTGGGGTGGGAGGACCACCTGAGCCCAGGAGGTCAAGGCTGCAGTGAGCTGTGACAGCATGATTGCACTCCAGCCTGGGCAACAACAGCGGAACTCTGTCTCAAAAAAAAAAAAGATCCTTCACTTAACACATCAGCAAGAACCTCTCACACGTGAGGTAACGTAGTCACACGTTCTGAGGATTAGGACGTGGACCCCTCTGCGGAGCCATGACTCTGCCCACCACACCCATGTCCCACAGAGGCTAACGCTGGAAACAAGACAGTGTCCAGCCAACAGGAGACTGAGCAGGTAAACAGCTCTGCACCCACAGGAGAGAAGGGCACCATGCAATACAGCGGTCACCAGCCACTGAGGCTAATTTTTAAGAAAGTAAACTAAGTAGGCTGGGCGAAGTGGCTCACGTCTGTAATCCCAGCACTCTGGGAGGCCGAGGCGGGCGGATCACCTGAGGGCAGGTGTTTGAGACCAGCCTGGCCAACATGGCAAAACCCTGTCTCTACTAAAAATACAAAAATTAGCCGGGCGTAGTGGCGCGCCTGTAGTCTCAGCTCCTGGGGACGCTAAGGTGAGAGGATCACCTGAGCCCAGGAGGTCAAGGCTGCAGTGAGCCAAGATCGCGCCACTGCACTCCAGCCTGGGCGACAGGGCCAGATTCTGCCTTTAAAAATAAACGAACAAATAAATAACACAAAACAACAAAATAAAGAGTTGAAAAGTCTGCAAGGAAAGCAACGTTTACAAGGGCCCAGGCTCACCCTTCCCTCCGAGTGACCTTGGGCCGGTGACCTGGCCGGCCAGAGCGCAGGTTTGCCCCACTCCGGGCGGGCACTGCGGGTCGGGAGCTACGGGGCCTGGAGCCGGGTGCGAGGGGCAAGGGTCTCCGCCGCCTTCCCGGCCCCTGCGCGGGGGGCCCGCCTTGACCGCGCACGCGGGGCTAGAATGTACTCACTTGAGCAGCACGGCGGCGCCTGCTACCGTGCCCAGCGCCGACAGCGGCAGCAGGTAGCGGCTCATGCCCGGCCGGGGACAGGGGTCGGGGGTCGGCGCGGAGCTTGCTGCACACCAGCCGCCTCGGCAGCTCCGAGTAATAGCGCGCGACGCAGCCGGGGCGCAGCGGCGGCGGGGCCGCGGGTTCCGGAACTGGGCTGCGAGGGGCGGGGCGCGGGCGGAGGGGGCGGGGATCCCAGGGGCGGGACCTATGAGCATCGGTCCTGAGCGCTGTCACAGCTGGGAGTGGTGGTTTCAGGAGCCTGTGGGCGTGGCTGCGTCAGGGGGCGGGGCCTATGGTTTGTTCGAATGACGTCACACTTGCCGCACCGTATAAGGCGCGACGCAGTTCTGGAGTGAAATAGGTTCGAATCCCACCACTGTCAATTCCAGACTGTGACCCTCTGTGTGTCTTTCAACTATATCAGCCTATTCTCTCATCTGGAAATGTGTGTTTACCTTCTTCATAGACTTTTGGGGATAATTTGAGAATTTCCATACCCAGAAACAAGGATCTAGTAGTCTGTGGGTACCTAAGCTCCTGGGGTCCTGCAGGAGAAGGCGGCTGGGGGCCTGGACTCCTGGGTCTGAGGGAGGAGGGGCTGGGGGCCTGGACTCCTGAGTCCAAGGGAGGAGGGGCCGGGAGTATGGACTTCTGGGCCCGAGGGATGAGGGGTGGGTGCCTGGACTCCTGAGTCTGAGGGAGGAGGGGCTGGGGGCCTGATTCATTCCCAAATTATCAGAATCTCATCCCCATGTCTGGGCCTGCACAGAGATATCTTCCCTGAACTCTGCCTGAACTACCTTTCTTAGAGTGAGTATTGCACACACTCCTGCACTTACCTGTCCATGTTTGTCACCCCCACCAAACCGGGATGCACCTCTGGGCACATGCTTCCCCTTGCACTGCTCACAGCGAGCATATTTGATCACCACCTCCTACCCCTGACAGTGCCTGAGGTGCCAGGAGCAGACACCGCTGGAAACGGAAGAATTCAACCCAAGTCACTCTAACTAGGAGTAAGTTTTCTTCCCCATCAGATGAACTGTCATCTTCTTATATGACCCCTGCCATAATGGAGATTACACAGGCAGGAAGAGCTATTTTAAGACCTTAGTCCATGACCGGGCACGGTGGCTCACGCCTGTAATCCCAGCACTTTGGGAGGCCAAGACAGATGGATCACGAGGTCAGGAGATCGAGACCAGCCTGGCCAATATGGTGAAACCCCGTCTCTACTAAAAATACAAACATTAGCTGGATGTGGTGGTGCTCACCTGTAGTGCCAGCTACTCAGGAGGCTGAAGCAGGAGAATCACTTGAACTCGGGAGGTGGAGGTTGCAGTGAGCCGAGATTGCCCTACCGCATTCCGGCCTGGCGACAGAGTGAAATTCTGTCAAAAAAAAAAACAAAAAACAAGAAAAAACCTTAGTCCTGTAGACGTTAAGCTCTCACCATCTCAAACGTACTAAACCAGTTACACAATGCCAAATGCTGTATAAGAGGCACTTGGAGGAGTCAAACTCATAGAGACAGAAAATAGAGTGGTGGCTGCAAGGGGCTGGAGGAGATGAGATTGGGAAGTCACAGGATTTGTTTTTTTGTTTTGTTTTGTTTTTTGAGAGACAGAGTCTCACTGTGTCACCCAGGCTGGAGACTGGTGGGCCATCTCAGCTCACTGCAACCTCTGCCTCCTGGGTTCAAGCAATTCTCCTGCCTCAGCCTCCCGAGGTGCTGGGATTACAGGTTCCAGCCACCAAGCCCAGGTAATTTTTGTATTTTTAGTAGAGATGGGGTTTCACCATGTTGGCCAGGTTGGTCTCAAACTCCTGACCTCAGGTGATCTACCTGCCTCTGCCTCCCAAAGTGCTGGGATTACAGGTGTGAGCCACCGCGCCACACCAGAAGCTGTTGTTGTTGTTGTTGTTGTTTTTGAGAGACAGAGTCTCACTGTGTCACCCAGGCTGGAGTGCAGTGGCGCGGGATCTTGGCTCACCGCAACCTCTGCCTCCTGGGTTCAAGCAATTCTCCTGCCTCAGCCTCATGAGTAGCTGGGATTACAGGTGCCAGCCACCAAGCCCAGGTAATTTTTGTATTTTTAGTAGAGATGGGGTTTCACCATGTTGGCCAGGTTGGTCTCAAACTCCTGACCTCAGGTGATCTACCTGCCTCTGCCTCCCAAAGTGCTGGGATTACAGGTGTGAGCCACCGCGCCACACCAGCAGCTGTTGTTGTTGTTGTTGTTTTTGAGACGGAGTCTTACTCTGTCACCCAGGCTGGAGTGCAGTGGCGTGATCTTGGCTCACCGCAACCTCTGCCTCCCGGATTCAAGCCTTTCTCCTTCCTCAGCCTCCCGAGTTGCTGGGATTACAGGTGCCAGCCACCAAGCCCAGGTAATTTTTGTATTTTTAGTAGAGACGAGGTTTCACCATGTTGGCCAGGCTGGTCTCGAGCTCCTGTCCTCAGGTGATCCACCTGCCTCGGCCTCCCAAAGTGCTGGGATTACAGGCATGAGCCACTGCACCTGGCTGGGAAGCTGTTTTTTAATAAATATTGTTTTGCAAAATAAAAAAAGACCTGAAGGTGGACGGTGGTGATGGTTGCACAACAATGTGAATATACTTAACACTACTGAATTGTACACTTAAAATGGTTAAGATGGTGAATTTTACTTTATGCATATTTTACCACAACGAAAAATAAAGAAAAATTTTAGGCTGGGCATGGTGGCTCATGCCTGTAATCCCAGCACTTTGGGAGGCCAAAGCGGAGAATAGTATGAGCCCAGGAGTTTGACAGCGGCCTGGACAACACGGCAAAACCTTCTCTCTACAAAAAATACAAAAATTAGCAGGTTTGGTGGCACACATCTGCAGCCTCAGCTACTTGGGAGGCTGAGATGGGAGGTTTGCTTGAGCCCGGGAGGTCAAGGCTATGATGAGCCGTGATCATGCCACTGCACCCCAGCCTGGGTGACAGAGCAAGACCCCGTCTCAAAAATAATAATAATAAATGTTTAAATTTAATAACATGGACAATTGGTTCAAATGTTCATTTTTCTCAACCTTGAAAAAAAAAAAAACACTGTTTTTCTCTATGTCTTTTTCTCCTTTTCTGTAAACTGAAATCCTAATATCATTGACCTCCACAACAGGGATTAGCAAACTTTTTCTACAAACAGCCAGATAGTAAATAATTTCAGCCTTGTGACCCACACAGTGGCTGCACCTCTCTGTAGGAGCTGGGAAGCAGCCATAGATGGTATGAAAACAAGTGAGCATAACTGTGTTCCCATAAAACTTTATTTACAAAAATAAGCAGTGGGCCACAGTTTGCCAGCTCCATTTGAGAGTCTCTCTCTCCCTCTCTCTCTCTCTCTCTCTCTCTCTCTCCTCTCTCTCTCCCTGTCTTTTTCTCCTTTTCTGTAAACTGAAATCCTAATATCATTGACCTCCACAACAGGGATTAGCAAACTTTTTCTACAAACAGCCAGATAGTAAATAATTTCAGCCTTGTGACCCACACAGTGGCTGCTGCACCTACTCTGCCATAGGAGCTGGGAAGCAGCCATAGATGGTATGAAAACAAGTGAGCATAACTGTGTTCCCATAAAACTTTATTTACAAAAATAAGCAGTGGGCCACAGTTTGCCAGCTCCATTTGAGAGTCTCTCTCTCCCTCTCTCTCTCTCCTCTCTCTCTCTCTCCTCTCTCTCTCTCTCTCTCTCTCTCTCCTCTCTCTCTCTCCTCTCTCTCTCTCTCTCCTCTCTCTCTCTTCTTGTCTCTCTCTCTCTCTCTCTCTCTCTCTCTCTCTCCTCTCTCTCTCTCTCTCCTCTCTCTCTCTCTCTCCTCTCTCTCTTCTTGTCTCTCTCTCTCTCCTCTCTCCTCTCTCTCTCCCTCTCCCCCCAACTCTCTCTCCCTACACACATCTTGAGAGGCCTCAGCAGTGTAAGGTAAGTTTAGCTATCCTGAGGCTGTGTAGAGATAAGCAAATGGGGGCAAGGAGCTCCAGTTGTCCCAGACTCCAGCCGTTTGAGTCTTTCCAGCCCAAGCACCTCCCCAGCTTCTTGACAGCCCCAGCCATCACCAAAGGGCACACAGATAAGCTGCCTCCACCAAGGCCTGTGCAGATGGTAGGCTTTTGAGTAAAATAGACAGGATCCTTGTCTGAAGCCACTGAGTTTTAGAATAATTTGTTATATGGCCATAGTAACTGGAATGATTGCTCTAGTTTATTCATCTTTGCTGCATGCAACACATGCGTGGCTCAGGAGCTAGAAGGAGAACAGAAGAATCAGACAAGAAGAATTAAGAGATGAAGTGTTAATTAATACCAAGCTGAGCAAACCAACAAACAAGGTGACCAGTTAAAACGGAGGACAAAGTTCGAGGAGGGAACAGAAAAAGGTCTAATCAGAGAAACTAAGGCACAAAGTAATCGAGATCAACCCGTCTCGACAAATTCTCCCGCCGAGAGAACCTCAAACATTTCACTCGGCTCGAGGCAAAGAATCCTCAAAGAAGATGTCGAGGAAGCAAATTATCGAGGTAAAGGGATGGTAGAGCCATCAGTAAAAGGACCCAGGCTGGCTCCCATGCCATGGTAGGAAGCTTGGCGTTGACTCAGAGGGCGCTGGGTACCGCTGAAGAGTGTTGAGTCACGGAGGGTCACGGGCAGAAGCATGTTTTAGAATTTCTTCTTTTCTGGCTGAGATGTAGAGTATGGACTGGAGAGAAGCACGGGGGACATAGGAAAGGTAGTTCTAGAAAGAGGGACTGTCCCACCAGGGAAAGTCAACCAACTGTTCCCCAGTATCCATTCCTCCCTTCCGGCTCATGGCACTAGAGCCACTGATTGATTGGCTGGGTGCTATCAATCTCTCATCTCTCCCTCTTTCTCTCCCCCTCCTGTGTGTCTTTTCTCTCTCTCTCTCATCTCTCTCTCTCCCTCTTTCTCTCTTTCTCTGTCTCTGTTTCTCTCTCTCTCTCTCTCTCTCTCTCTCTCTCATCTCTCTCTTTCTCTCCCTCTCCCCCCAACTCTCTCTCCCTATACACATCCTGAGAGACCTCAGCAGTGGAAGTTTAGCTACTCCACAGCCCGGCGCGGTGGCTCATGCCTTTAATCCCAGCACTTTCAGAGGCCAAGGCAGGCAGATCACTGGAGATCAGGGGTTTGAAACCAGCCTGGCAACATGGTGAAACCCTGTCTCTACTACAAGTACCAAAAAATTAGCTGGGCATGGTGGCACACACCTGTAGTCCCAGCTACTCGGAAGGCTGAGGCAGGAGAATCGCTTGAGCCTGGGAGGTGGAGGTTGCAGTGAGCCAAGATCGTGCCACTGCACTCCAGCCTGGGTGACAGAGCGAGATTCTGTCTCAAAAAAAGAAAGAGGAGGCCGGGCGCTGTGGCTCAGGCCTGTAATCCCAGCACTTTGGGAGGCTGAGGCAGGCAGATCACTGGAGATCAGGGGTTTGAAACCAGCCTGGCAACATGGTGAAACCCGCTCCCCTGGTCAAAAAAATACAAAATTAGCCAGGCATGGTGGCAGGTGCCTGTAGTCCCAGCTACTGGGGAGGCTGAGGCAGGAGAATGGCGTGAACACAGGAGGCAGAGCTTGCAGTGAGCCAAGATCGTGCCACTGGTGACCTTAGGCCTGGCTGTGAGTGAGGTCTGGTCAAGAAAGAAAAGAAAAGAAAAAAAGAAAAGAAAAGAAAAAGGGAGGGAGGGAGGGAAGGGAAATGAAGGGAAGGAAGGAAGGGAGGGAGGGAGGGAGGAAGGGAAGGAAGGAAGGGAGGGAGGGAGGAAGGGAAGGAAGGAAGGGAGGGAGGGAGGGAAGAAGGGAGGGAGGAAGGGAGGGAGGGAAGAAGGGAAGGAAGGAAGGGAGGGAGGGAGGGAGGAAGGCAGGCAGGCAGGCCGGCTGGCCCTGATGTTCAGGGAGCTGAGAGTGAAGTCACCGGCTCCAACCCAGGATCCAAACTCAAGTCTGTCTGGGGTCCTATCCCCGTCACCACCACCCCCGCCCCGACCCATCCCTCAGAGACCTGGGAAGGAGCCAGGCTCCTCCGGTTTCAGGAAAGGGCTGCACAAACCGCCCTGCCACGATCCCTCCCAGAGAACAAACAGCTCCCGGCCGCCGGCAGTCTCCCTCCTCCTCCTGCCAGGCCGGTTCCCAGACCCACCCTCCCTGCGCCATAAGCGCCTCTCCCCGCACCCTCACCAGGGCTGACTGTTCTCAGAGGAACGCCCAGGAAGAACCTACCCGAACCCCTTTCAGCTGGGAAGGGGACCCACCTGGGCTTCCTCACTGCCGATGAGACCTCCCTCATCGCACGCTTGGAGCTGCCTGTGTTTTCCTTCCTTCCTTAAGCGGGCTGGGAACTCTAGACACTCAGGCTTGGGCCAGCCCATTACAGTAAGCATTCGGCCACCTCTCGGCTGCTACGGTCACTGCTGCTGTCACCATCAACGTGACTGTCTCACACCTCACTTCCGCCGGCCAGCCACACCCCTGCAGATTTAACCCGCCAGCCTCCCTAAGATTTCCTCTGCCTGAAATCCTCTCCGCGTTCCTGGCTCATTCTCGAAATTGAGGTCAAAGCTCAGACGCCGCCTCCTTCCCTGACCACCCTACCTGAAGCAGCCGCACCTGCCTGCTCCTAGTCACTCCGTTCCTTCACCTGTTTCGTTTCCTCCACAGCGTTTACCACAATCTGAAAGTCTTATTCATGCAGGTGTCTACTTGTTTATCTCCCCACCACACCCGCTAGGATGACAATCTCACAAGGGCTGGGGTTTCATCTTTCTCCTCCCCCTCTGTATCTCCAGCACATGCAACATGCTTGGCACACTGTAGGTGCTTAAGTATTTGCTACTACATCACTTTGGGATTTTGCATAGGACACTCCCAATGCTTAGAATGTCAATCTTTGCTTCATTGTCCTTGGCAAACTCCTATTCATCCTTTGAAACCCCATCCATTTATCCCTTAACCAGGAAAGGCTTCTGTGCCTCATACAACCACCGATAAAGCTGGATTAGGGCTTTCTCTGGGGACACCCCTGCCCTGTGCCACACTTCCATTAGCGCACATATCCCCCATGAATTGTGCACACCAGCAGGGTCTAGAGTAAGGCACATATTTTGTCTCAGGAACTACGTATTAAATAAATAAATTAACTACTTTTTTTGAGATAAGGTCTTGCTCTGTCACCCAGGCTGGAGTGCAGTGGTGCAATCATAGCTCACTGTAGCCTTGACTTCCCAGGCTCAAGCAATCCTCCCACCTCAGCCTCCCAAGCAGCTAGGACCACAAATGCATGCCACTATGCCTGGCTAATTTTTAAATTTTTTTTGTAGGGATGGAATCTCCATATGTTGCCCAGGCTGGTTTCAAACTCCTAGGCTCTAGGGATCCTCCTGCCTCCACTTCCCAAAGTACTGGGACTATAGGCGTGAGACACCACAGTCAGCCTCATTATTGAATATGTAAGTAGCTATATCTCTCTGAGACCCAGCCCCCATCTAATTTATAACCTCCCTCCTTCTCAAGAACATGCCTCAGCTCCCGTTGCCAGGGAACCTGACCTTTCTCCTTGTCACAGGATTTTTTTTTTTTTTTTTTGAGTCAGAATCTCAGTCAGTCACCCAGCCTGGAGTGCATGGCGCAATGGCTCGCTGCAACCTCTGCCTCCCGGGTTCAAGCAATTCTCCTGCCTCAGTCTCCCTAGTAGCTGGGACTACAAGTGCATGCCACCACACCCGGCTACTTTTGTAGAGATGGGGTTTCACCATGTTGGCTAAGCTGGTCTCGAACTCCCGATCTCAAGTGATGGCCTCCCAAAATGCTGGGTAACAGGCGTGAGGCACCACACCCGGCTGTCATAGGCATTTGTCAGCAAATCCTACAGACTAGAGGACGTGTGTTGCGTGGTGTGGGGGTGGGGATAACAGAGGAGATGGGGGTGAGCTCTTCAAGCCCCAGGGAGTCTGTGCCCCAGCCCCTCCTCCCTCAGACCCAGGAGTCCAGGCCCCAGCCCCTCCTCCCTCAGACCCAGGAGTCCAGGCCCCAGCCCCTCCTCCTTCAGACCCAGGAGTCCAGGCCCCAGCCCCTCCTCCCTCAGACCCAGGAGTCCAGGCCCCAGCCCCTCCTCCCTCAGACCCAGGAGTCCAGGCCCCAGCCCCTCCTCCCTCAGACCCAGGAGTCCAGGCCCCAGCCCCTCCTCCCTCAGACCCAGGAGTCCAGGCCCCAGCTCCTCCTCCCTCAGACCCAGGAGTCCAGGCCCCAGCCCCTCCTCCCTCAGACCCAGGAGTCCAGGCCCCAGCCCCTCCTCCCTCAGACCCAAGAGGCCTTGGAACCACACCGAATGCTTCTATGAGATAGTTTTCTCCACTTGCTCATGAAGAAATGAGCCCAGTCAGATCTGCATCTGTGTCACAGCCCAGGGCCACCGTAACCTTAGGCTACTGACTTCCCTCTCTGAGCCTTTGTTTTCTCCTCTGTCAATGGGGCAAGGGGTCTGCTCCATCCCTCAAACCCCAACTCAGGTAGGGTCAAGCACAGAAAATACTTGTGGCATGAATGTGATGAGAACACAGAATTGCAGAAGCCAAAGAAAGAGAAGCGTCAGGGCCCTCCTTCCACCCCTACCTCCCCCGCCCGCTGCTGCACACACCAGGACCACCTGCTGGGTAGCCAGGAGCTCACAGCCTAGCCCCGCCGGCCACCC